>VYXG01005816.1:0-12876 GCA_013397235.1 Lanius ludovicianus
GATGATGGCGATGATGGCGATGAGGAGGAGGGCGGCAGCCTGGGGTTGCCCATTGTATGGTGGCCCAGGGCTGGGGCCTCCTCCCGGGCCGGGGCTTGGGCGCAGCGGGACCGAGTTAGGGGCACCGGCATCTTCAGGGTTGTTATGTTTATCCCGCTGTCACAGATCAATTAGGCTTACCCTTGCCCCCTCTAACACAGTCTTACTGCCTAGCTTGAGGTTCCTAATAATTGTTTTTCTCTGATCTTTCCAGCCGCAGGAGCCTTCTCCATAGCCCACGTTACCATGGCCACCCACTTCTCCAAGGATCAGGAGGAGAGAGTGCGTAGGAAATGGGTTATATGGGATATTGTCTGTGCAAAGAAGCCTTCCCCTTATTACAGCCCTGGCAGCACGGCACTGGCTGCGTCCTGCAGCTTTTGGGAGCAAAGTGGCTGCCAGTGCTGAATTCCGTGTGCCTTTTGTGTGGTATCAGTGGGGCAGATGCTGTGCAGCAGCACAGAGCTCACCTGCCTGCCTGAACACCTCAGGACTGGTGCTGCTACAAGGGTTTCACAAATCCAGCTGTGCTCTCTGTCACATAATTACCCTTTTAAGCTTTGATTTTGTAAGATTACCTGCTGAGCTGGCACATGATACTTATAAATGATCTTGTTGAGAAGGTGTAGTGGGTTTGTAATTCTGTGTATGGGGTGTGTAATTCTCTATATTGGGTTTGTAATCCTCTGTAGTGGGTTTGTAATTCTCTATATTGGGTTTGTCGTTCTGTGAGCTTGGTTTGTAATTTTGTGTATTTGGTTTGCAGTTCTGTCTCTGGGGGTTGTAATTCCCTTGGATTTGTAGCCTGTGGCAGCTCAAACACTTGCTCCCTGCACAGCAAACTCAAACCCTGCCCCTCTTGCTGCCCAGTTCCCACTCACAGAGCCCTGTGTGCCCAGGTGTGCTCTCTCAGGAGGTTTTGTTGCCCTGCTCTGCAGATCAGGTGTGTGAAGGGGGACCTGTTCTCGTGCCCGGGCACGGATGCCCTGGCCCACTGCGTCAGCGAGGACTGCCGCATGGGCGCCGGCATCGCCGTGCTCTTCAAGAAGAAGTTTGGAGGCGTCCAGGAGCTCCTGGATCAAAGTGAGTGGCGCCTGAAGGAGCTCCTGGTTTGCAGCAGGGAGGGTGTTGGAGCTGCCTGGGGTTATGGAGTGTGGCTGTTTTAAAACCCCTCGGTCTTTGTGCTTTAGAGAAGAAGACGGGGGAGGTGGCGGTTCTGCAGAGGGACGATCGCTACATTTACTACCTGGTAAGGGCTGGGTTGGCACTGGGCCACCTCCCTGCAGCTACACTACATCACATAGCAGGCATTAATAGCTGTGGGGGGTTTTGATCGTATTCATGGAATCATGGAATCACTGAATGGTTTGGGTGGGAAGGGACTTTAAAGCTCATCCTGGGCAGGGACACCTTCCACTGTCCCAGGGTGCTCCAACCCCCACCCAACCTGACCTTGGGCACTGCCAGGGATCCAGGAGCAGCCACAGCTCCTCTGGGCACCCTGTGCCAGGGCCTCCCCACCCTCACAGGGAAAAATTCCTTCCCAGTATCCCATCTAACCTTGCCCTCTGGCAGTGGGAAGTTGTTCCCCTTGTGCTGTCACTCCAGGCCCTTTGAAAGTCTTTCTCCATCTCGTTGGCTCCCTTCAGGCACTGGAAGGTAGTTGTGGAATGCTCCTCTCAGTAAGAGCTGTGAGCTGTGTCCTCAGACATTGCTGGTGAGGAGCAGCCAAGCTGTTTGGGCACCTGCATTTCACCTTTACCTGGACAGAGCTGGTTGCTAACTTAGAGTGTTTTGAGCTGTAGTTCTTCTTTCAGGTCTTTCCACGGAGGCAATTCTGGGTGCAGAGTTTTGGGATACCACGGAATGTGTGTTTTGTAGCAGTGTTTATAACAGACAGTGGTTTGCAGTGGTCATGCAGGGGCACAGCTGAGCTTTTCTGGTTTTGTGCAGATCACAAAGCAGAAGGTTTCCCACAAGCCCACCTACGAGAGCATGCGCAAGAGTTTGGAAGCCATGAAGGCTCACTGCCTGAACAACGGAGTCACCGACATCTCCATGCCCAGGTGAGGGGCCCAGGAACTGCCTGTTCCATTTCTAGGGTGTCTGCAGGAAATTAGAATTCAAGTATCCACCTCTATCCAATTCCTCTGTTCAATTGGGAAGATCTGATTTGCATTTCCCAGTGCATTTCAATAATAGCAAAGCACATTTGAGTTGTTCCCTTGTTCTCCCTGTGTCCTGTGGGTTTATGGGGAGCTGAGGCAGGGCCACCTCAAACTGCAGCTGCTCCCAGGGCTGGCTGGGCGCAGCACGAGGCCCCCACAGCTCTTCTGGTGCTTTTATGTTCCAGGATTGGATGTGGACTCGACGGCCTGCAGTGGGAAAAGGTGTCAGCCATCCTTGAGGAAGTGTTTGAGAACACTGACATCAAGATCACAGTCTACACACTGTGACCAGAAGAGTCAAAAAGCTCCGTTTCCCCCAATTTTGGGAGCAGGACCTGTGAAATGACAAGGGGGAACCTGCGTGGGGAGCGCGTTCTGCATTCGGGTGTCACTCACGCGTGTGGCAGTGACGGGGGCTTCCAGCAGCAGCAAGCTCCAGAGAAGTTAATTTGGGCTGTTAATTAGCGGGAGGCGGCGCTGTGGCAACCCCGGGGAGCTCCCCGTGTGTCCCTGCGGCCACCAGGGGTCACTGGGGCTCCACGCGGGGAACGGAACCGCTGCCCGGGGCATTTGGGGTTTGGGTTTGGGGTTTGGGTTGGTGCTGGGGAGCTGCCCCGGGGCACTCGGGGTTTGGGTTGGTGCTGGGGAGCTGCCCCGGGGCACTCGGGGTTTGTGTTTGGGGTTTGTGTTGGTGCCGGGGAGCTGCCCCTGGGCACTCGGGGTTTGGGGTTTGGGTTGGTGCCGAGGAGCTGCCCCGGGCACTCGGGGTTTGTGTTTGTGTTGGTGCCGAGGAGCTGCCCCAGGCGGCCCTGGCGCCTCTGCTTTGTTCTGTTTGCGGTGTCCTGCCCCGCCCTCGGGTCACTCGCCTGTTGTCACAGGTGTAACACTTTAATTCCTCCCTTCTGGCCACGACTTGGGTTTGCTAAGGTGGTGCTCACTCAGGATCATGCTGTGCTGTTAAATAAATAGTGCCCTGCTGCTGGATTGGTCCCTGTGGCTGTTGTGGGGCCAGGCTGGGGTTGCAGGGAGTGCTGGGGGTGTGAATACACGTGGTGGGTGTGTTTTGTACAGCATCGTTTATAGTCTGCACAGCTCGGTGTGGGGGAGACCCAAACAGGTTGCTGTGCTCTAAAAACTCACAGGATGGAGTTTAAAGTGGGATTTTCACATTTCTGTGTTTGCTGCACTTGTACTCCAGGTGTTACAAAAAGGTTGGTGTTTGTCACCCAGAGCAGAGGCAGAGCAGGAACAACCCTGGTTCCTCAGATCCATGGAAAACTCCTGCTTTGGAAGAGTTTGTTCCAGAACTGAGGAACTACCACAGACATTTCCTTCGTGTTTGGTTTCCCTCCCTCCCACAACAACAAATCTTTTGGACTTCTCTCATTCTGAGTGCCCAGAAAAGTGCCAGGTGTGTTGAATAAATATAAAAATGGGACATAAGAGTGGGGAATTTTGTAGCATGACAGGGTTGCTGATTGAACTTCCTTGGGAAGGGGCTGGGTTAGTCAGTTCTGTGGGGTTTTTTGCTGCTGCAAATCCTGTTTATGTCTTTAAGATCTCCCTATTCTTACTCTCCCTGATCCTTACCCATATTTTGTAAACCTGTTTGGTGGGGAATTGCTGTAGCTGGGAAAAATAACCTTGGACAAAGAGAAATTAGGAGCAATGAGCTGATCCAGAGCAGGCCTTGAGGCTGCTCATGGATTCAGTCTTTCCCTTAGCTGTGTCTGGGTTTTAGTTCTGGTCCCTCTCTGATGGCATCCCCGTGAGCTTTGTTTTACACGGACACCGATCCCGGGCTCCCACAGTGTCTGCACTCCGGAAATTTTTGGGGCATTTAGTTCTGCCTTCTCAGCTACAGAATATTCTCTGTGAGGCTGTCCTGGGATGTCCTCGAACTCAAAATATGTCAGGTTCATTTGAGGACTTCTTGCAAGTAGAGAAGAAGCAATAAACAGTGCTTTGGCTTTTGCAGTGGCTTCCCATTTTATTTCACTTCGCTTTTATTTCCCAAACATCATTGTTTGATATCAAGTTCTTGGGCTCCATCATGATTTGGAAGAGAGCTGTTGGCCCTGAATTAAATCACAGCTCTGATTATTGAAGAGACTAGAGGGAGAAAAAAACATTTTCACCTTAAATCCCTTTCTTTTCCCCTTTCTAATGCATTTATCTAACCAGCAGCTTTGTTCTAAGGTCTTCCCAAGAAATATTCCCAGAATGTGATCCCACAGCCTCCCTGTGGGTCACTGCCATCCCTTTCGCCACAGCACGGGTTTGGTTGGGGCAGGGAGGGGGAGGAACAAAATACACCCAAAAAATCCCAGACACCAGAGGTCTGTGTCGTGTGTGTGTGTTCAGAGTCCCACAGGGCCTCGTCTTCCAGAGGCTGGCTCTCCATCCTGCTGGAATCAAAGCTTTGGGAAGCAGGACTGTCCCAGGTGTCCAGGACTGTCACATCTCTTCATGGATCCTTCCTGATCCTGGGGAGGGAAAAAGAGACATGTCCTAAAGACTCAAAGGTGGTTCTTCAGGACCCCATAGAAAAGGGAATTCTGCAACAACTGGGATTTCCTTTCGTGGTGTTTCTTTAGGGTTAGACTTTGGGGTGTGAGTAAAATCCCCTTTGCTCTGCATTCCTCTCCCTGTTGTGCTGAGCATCATCCAGGTGGGGAACAGGGCGGTGTCCTGGTGGCCCTGGAACCAGGAAACTGAAAAGCACTAAATCCCTTGGGAATCTGCTGTGGGGGAGAGCCCCTGGAAGGGGAAAGTTACAGTAAGAGAAATGAGCCCCCAAATTAAAGAGAGGAGAGTTAACGAGTGACCCCCCCAGGAACCCTCACCCACCTGAGCCTCAGTGCAAGATCTCAGCCAGCTTCTCCTCATAGTACTGGAAATTCTCCTGAATATCCTCCCAGGGCACGAAGGACTTGGCCTCCTCCCCTTCCTCCTGCTCCACAAAGTTCTTCCAGACATACTCAAAGTCTTGAGGCTTCATAATCCTCAGCTTGCAGCCGGCCTCCCTCATGTTCCTGAGGGCCGCCTGCACCTCGGGCTCCTCCCACATGAAGAGCCGCCCCACCATGATGGTGAGGCGCAGCCCCTTGTCCTTGCGCAGGGCCTCGCAGATCCTCCCGGCGCAGGCGACGCAGGGGCTGGAGGACACGTACCAGGTGACGTCGTGGCGGGTGCCCGCCTGGCACGTGGGCAGGATGGTGTTGAAAAAGGCCATCTCGGCGTGGGCGGCCGCGTGCTCGTCCTCCAGGTAGCCCCGGCGCGTGCCCGGCTCCTTGCCCTGCGTCTCCACCACGTAGCACAGGAAGGTTTTGTTCCTGCCCGAGCTGTACTCCACGTTCCTGAACTGGAATTTGAAGAAGATGGCTGGGAGGCGTTCCCTGGGGAGAGGAGAGAGGAGAGAGGGGGCTCAGAGGCAGATTTAGGCAGGGGTCACCCCGGTGGGTCCCCCCTGTGTGGGACCACGGGCACATCACTGCACCTCCCCTCATTTCTCTGTGTTCGAAGGTTTAGGTTGTAAAATAGCCAGGATCAAATCCAGCTTTTCTGTGGAAAGGTGGATTTCCTGCTGGAGTCCCTACTGATAAACTTCACCTGCTCTTTTAATTTATTGTCCAGCTCTTTCCTGGCTCCAGATAAGTGAGGAGAGATCACCTCGTGATGGAACATCTCATGGGATGGCTCTGGAGACAGAGGAAGGGAGTGGGATGGAGAAGAGTGGGAAAAAATGCAGGTGCTTCCAAAACCAGGGCTTTCCTGCTTTGTATCCTGTGGTTCTTTGGGTAATGATTCTTTAATTAATGATTTTTTGAAGGGCAGACATGAAACACCCATTCCAGAGCCATGTCTGCAATGAGTTGTTTCACAATAACATCAGGTTTTTAAATATATCAGAGGCACAGTGAATTTCATCCCTGATTTAACTCTCTGACAGCAAAAGGGTCACAGCAGTGAGGAGCTTGGCTCTGGGCTTTGATGGAACAGCTGAAGCTGCAGCAACCTGCTCCAGGATGGATTGACTCAGGGTGGATTGACTGGGAGCTGGATTTAGCCAGCCCTTCCAGATGGATTTTATTGCTCATCTCAGCGTGTGCCTGAGCTTAGCTGGGATGTTCACCTCGATCTCTGCTCCCAGCAGTACGGAATCTGCATGAGTCCAATTAATAACATTCCAATCAGGAGCACAAACCACACTCAGGCAGCTCATTCCAAAGCCAGGCAACCCTTCAGTGAAGAAATTCCCCCTGATGTCCGACCTGAACCTCCCCTGGCACAATTTGAGGCCGTTTCCCCTCATCCTGGTGTCTGGGAGAAGAGGCTGATCCCCACCTGGCTTCAGCCTCCTGTCAGGGGGTTGTGGAGAGTGAAAATGTGTGTGGAAATCATTCAAAAGCTGTTCACAGGTACCAAATTCCCACATTATTCTCAATGTAAACCCCTGCTCTGACATCAGGTTGGGGTGGCACAGCTCACCTGAGGATAGGAAAGGTCAAAATTGAAACCTTCTTCCTCCAACTGCTCCGAAAAGCATCATTAAACGGCTTTTTAAAAGGGATTTCTAAATGCTCCAACCTAATTTATCCAAGTTTTCCCTGGGTAGCAAAGTGTTAGATCTCATTGAGACCAAAAATGTGGAAAATGTGAGGCAGAATCCTCAGTCTGGGATTGAAGTTGCTGAAACCGGGTGGGCTGGAGGAAAGAGCAGCTGCCTGGTGTGACCCTGGCACTGTCAGACAGAAGGGAAGCAAAACTCCCAATGAGGGAATTAAAATGTGCATTTCCTGAGAGAGCAACAAGGCCCAAGGAATTATTCCTACAAGGAGCCTCATTTACACCTGGGGAAAGTGAAAACAATTTTGTCAGGAAATGTTCCCAAATTGGGATTACAGGCATCCAGCTCTGTGTTCAGCCAAAAAAATAAAAGGGATAATATTCTTAAAGAGAGTAATTGGCTTCCCAGAGTTTCCTGGAAGCCAGACTCCTCCTGGAGCTATGAGCAGCAGAGTGACAACTTGGCTGGCAGTCCTGAGATGCCCCTAATCCGAGGGCTAAGGCTGAAATGCAACATAATTGGGTTTAAGTGCTCCTTCCCTGGCCGCAGTTGTGTTTCCTCAGCACTCACACAACTGGCTCGATTGGCTGGGAATTCGTAAATCCCTGGAAAAATCCACGCGGTGATCCCGGGTCAAGGCCTGGCCCGAACTCTTTAAAATGAAAGTAAAAAACCCTGGGCTTTTTGGACCTCTTTGGGGGTCCTTTAGGATTTCTGCTTCGCTGCCTCCCTCTCCCCTTTCCAGGGTGGAAAATCCTGTTGAATCCTGGAACAGCCATGGCATTCCAGCAGAGGGTTTGATTGCAGGATGGTGCTAAGGAGGTGTTTCAGCCCTGGTTAGCGCAGGGCCTCGGCTTAGCAGGGAAGTTGGGACATCCTGCTCAGTCCCTCAGCATTTCTCACTGCAGACTGAAGGCTCCAAGGCTGGAAAACCCAATTTCCTCATTAAAATTGATTTTAGGACATGTCTGAAGTGTTCAGAACTTTTTCCTGCGCTTTATATCCACAGCTGTTGGTGCCTTAGCTCCATTCCTAGCAGAGGGATGTTCTTTTCTGAAAAGCCACTGCTAATCACTGTTATTTCTGGGGTTGTAAGTGGCAGAGACCATCCCAAGAAGGGATTTTTTTTTCACAGCAGTCACATTTTGAGAAGAAAATGGAGATTTTTTCTGCCCCTGGCCAGGAATGGAACCCAGTTTTGTGACAGAGGTGCTGTCCTGTCTCACTCAACCTGGTCAGAACAAGCAGCCCAATTTCACCTGCAGAATCCTTCCTTCCAGAGCCCATGGCACAGGCAGGGGGATTCCAGGGGATATTTCGGAGGTCTGAGCTTTACTTTTAAGCAGCTGGAAGAAATCCTGGGTTTGGTTTATTTGCTGGAACACTCCTTTGGTGACTGGTAAGGGGAATGTGAGGGGAGAAGGACTCATCCTGCTGCTCCTCCTGGGAGCATTTGGGAGCGCTTGGAGGGAGCAAACACTGAAGGCTTTTCCTACTTGCAGCTGTCAATTATGGCTGAGAGTTCAGCTTCCACCAGGCCCCTGTGATACCCTGCTTTTCCAAAGGCCAGGCTCCCTGCTGCCTGCTGCCTTCAAAACTGCCTCTTGTTTTGGAGCCTTTCTGCAAGCTGGGCTTTTTGGTTCCTTTATGAAAGTCAGGATCCAGCTGTGGCTGTGGAGCTCTTGAAAATGTGAACCTTTAGGTCTCTTGAAAAATCTGTCCCTCAGGCCCATCAAGCCAATCAGCCATAGCAGGGGTGTTTTTCCTGATCCACAGGTGGAGAAACTCTCAGACAAGAGCCATTGATCACAGCAAGAAATCAATACCGAGCTCTCATCAAAGCCAACACCTCCGTCCCCATCCCATCAGCAGGGCTGGGAGGGAACCAGCACTGCAGAAACAGAGTTGCTCCTATAAAACAAGTGGATTTCTGTGCCTGCCTGGTGGGAGTCCATCCTCTAAAAGTCAGCAAAACTTAGACCAGGACCCCACAATGAACCCAAACCATTTCAGACTCTTCAGAAATGCACCACCAGAAGATGCTGCTTGTGTTGCCCCACATGAAAGCGGAGGCAGAGCTCTCTGAACACCCCCAGTTCCACATTTAAATCCCGATCTCTTACCCTGTCACAATCTCAAAGGGGGGCAGGTCCTCCCTCTTCACCTTCTTCTTCTTCCCCTCGCCCTCCTCGGCATTGTCGGGCTCCCCGTTCTGGGCGTTGCTGGGCTCCTCCTGCTTCTCTGCCATCTTCCCCAGGACACTGGGACTGAGCCGAGGCCACTGGGAGGGAGAAAGAGCAATTTCTGAGAGCTCTGGGAGCCGAGGGAGGAGGGAAAACAGGGCTGGGAGTTCCTGCCCCAGGCACAGTTGTCAGGAACTAAATATGGAACAAAGCGGCAGCGGCAGGGGCTGGGTTGGGTGACCCAGGGCTCTCAGGTGTCACCTCCTTCCCCTGCTCCCTCCAGCTCCTTTCAGCAGCCCCTCTTGCTCCCCTTTTAATTTCAAACCAAGTGACAACTTCACAGTGGGCGGGATGAGCCCATAATTTTCCCTGATGGAAAATCCTGGAAGCTCAAGCGTGCATTTATCCCTCGGGGTGACAGACGGCTGGCATGGGGCACCTCCCTGCTCTCCCAGCCCTCTCCCTCCTCTGCCAGTGGATTCCATCGCTGACCTTGAAGGACCAGCTCAGCCTGGCCTGGCTCAGGCAGGAGGGGAAGGAGTCGTGGCCGTTTTGCTGGAAAATCCCTGGATTTGGTGGGTTTGACTTCCTGGATCACCTGGAGCATCCCAGCAGCAGACCTGTGGTTCCTCCCAGTCTGCTCCTCCAGGACTCTGAGGGGAAAATCTCCTCCTTGGAGCTGTAAATCCAAGACAGAACCTTCTCCCAAACATTTGAAAGCCCAACTGAATTCCCAGTGGGCAGCAGTGCTGCTTCTCCCATTGTTCTCTGTTTTTCCTCCCCATAAATTCTGAGTGCTCCATAAATTCCCAGTTCAGTGGGATGTATCTGGGTTGGAGTGGTTTTCCCTCTCTTTTGTGTTTCCTTCAGGATTATATGAAATTATCCCAGTTTCCCACTCTCCATTTCAATCATTCACAGTTTGGATCAATCCCACCTGAGTCGAGCTTAACAAAAACCTGGGTGAGGTTTTCCCAGGGACCAATCCTGGCCATGCCACGGGGCAAAGGAAAAGGGAAAAGCGTGGCAGTGCAGGATTTTGGAATCAAAGCACATTGGAAATCAAACCTGCAGAGCTGTGGGCTCTGCACTTAGCTCAGAACCCACCACCAGCAAACTTGGAGTAAAGATGGAATATTCAGCTGTGTTTGATGGAGTATTCAGTCAGTTTTGGTGGAAAAAACTTGCTCTTAGTTTGAGGAGGAGAAGAGGTATTCCATGAAAATCAAATCAGTGGGAATACCTGCTTTGGGAGCCAACTCAGCCCTTGTGATCCCATTAAATTCAGCTCTCTGGAGACTTGTGAGGAGGCTGCACCATCACAAAGTGAAATAAATCCACGCCATCGGGCAGGTCATTTATTACCAGAGAATATGAATAATAAATTATCACAGATAATTAATTCTGGCTGTTCTTCCCAGCCCCCTTGCCATCAGCCTGCCTTGCTGTGCTGGATATCCTTTGGAGCTCTTCCTGGGTGCCACCATGGATGCAGATTTTGGGGGCAGAGCTGCCCTTTGAGGAGCTGTTGTTTAGGTGACAGAGCTGGCACCTGGAGCTCTGTGGTGACAGCCCCACCAAGGATTTGACTGATTCCAAGACATCCTATCCATGGAACATATATCTTCCATGGATTTTATTTATTTTTAAGCCTAAAATACTTTCCTGCAGGGCACGGGTGGTGTTTTGCCTCCTGCGTGGTGACAACGCTCAAATTCCACCTCCCCTGGCCAATTGCTGTCACCTCTGACATTTCGGGGGCTGCTTTTGGGGTGGGAATCCTCTCCCGATGACTGACAGCTCATTTCCTCCTAATCCTGGTATTTTCAAGCAGCATCTCATCCCCTCTCCAGTCCCTCTGACCCACTCTGCTTTATTTTTGGAAGCTGGGGTTGCAGCTTTGCGGCAGCTTTAGTCTGGCCCCTCCGAGGGCTGAGCTCTAATCTAATCTGGGGAATGTGGCACCGAGGCTCCCCCTCCCTCCAGCCTTCCCCAGCTGCTTCCCAGCTCCTTCTAGGGCAGTGCTGGGAACAGCCACGATCCTCCCCCCACTGCAGCCAAAAATATAAAAGGGCACCACGGAGCTGCTGTGCTGGAGCTGGGGGTGGGTGAGGGCTCTGGTGGCTGTTTGTGACCCCAAACGTGTCCCGGGGGCTCATGGAGAGGCCACCCCGCAGAGCTCAGGGGACCCCAAATCGTGCCAGCCAGAGTTTGTACTGAGGCTCCCCTGCACCTGCCCCTGTCCCCATTGATTTCATATTTTTGTCCACTTGGCTCTGAATTCGTTCATAAAATCCCAGGATCATTGAGGCTGGAAAATCCTTCCCGGATCATCGAGTCCATCCTGTGCCCGACCCCCACCCTGAGCACTGAGTGCCACGTCCAGGCCTTCCTTGGGCACCTCCAGGGATGGGCACCCCAAACCTCCCTGGGCAGCCCCTGCCAGGGCCTGACCATCCTTTCCATGGGGAAATTCCTGCTGATGTCCAACCTGAGCCTCCCCAGGCCCAGCCTGAGGCCGTTCCCTCTCCTCCTGTCCCTGTGCCCTGGGAGCAGATCCCAAATCCCCCCCTGAGCCCCCTCCTGTCAGGGAGTTGTGCAGAGCCAGAAATTCCCCCTGATCCCCCTTTTCTCCAGGCTGAGCCCCTTTCCCATCTCCCCCAGCCCCTCCCAGACTGAGCCCTGCCTGGGGGGATCCCGGCTCAGCCACAGGGGACACCCAGGACAGAGCTGAGGGACAGCCTGGGCTGGGAAAAGCTTCCAGATTTGGCTGGATTTATGGATACTGAGGATCCTTCATCCATCCAAGTCCAGAGCAGCTTCTCCAGTGACTTCAGAGGCACCTCTGAGCACTCTGATGGCTTTTGTGTCCTAAACAAGGATCTCTGCTTATCCCTGTGTCCCCTGCAGGTCGTGTGCTGTCCCTCTCCTTGCAGCAGGAATGCCCGGATTTTACCTGGCTGTTCCCTCTCCCCATCACCCGCACCTGCCTGCCACAGGCCGTGCCAGGAAAAGGCTGCTTTGTGGCATTCTGGGGCCGGAGGAACATTTTGGGATAGATGTGAGAGTGAAATGAGAGCCTGGCCGGGTGAGTCATGGCTCAGCCGCGCTCTCCATGCCGAGGGGACAGCTGGTGGCACCAACAAAACATCTCCCTAGAGACACTGTCTGGCAGCCAGCCCCCTCCTGCTCTTTCCAGCTGTAACCACGGGACAAATAAATAAATAAACACAGACAGCTTCCCTTCCTCCCTCCCTCCCCTCGGGGTTCTCGCCTGTCCCTCTCCTCCTACCTCAGCACCACGAAGGTTTCAAGGAAGGGCTGGAAACGCTCCCGTCCCACGGGGCTGAGCTGGGCAGTGCCCAAATCCCGGTGTAAGATGCTCCAGCCGAGCCCCAGGTGAGGGATGCCCTCACCTCTGTACCTGCCTTATCTTCCCAGCCAAACCCTCCCTGGCTCCATCCCCAGCCCTCACACCCCCGCACTTGAGGAGCCTTGGCAGGCGCTGCCGCCTCCCCAATTAATTCCAAGCCCAACTGGGAGTTAATGACAGCTCCCAGCAGCGTGGGAGCTCCGGCTGCAATTTCCTGGGAGCAGCTCTGGGGGAAAAAGAGCTCCAGCCCTGCCGGAGCTGGGGCAGGGCTTTGGCAGGGAGGCTGCGGCACCTGCGGGGAGGGGGCAAACCCTGGCTGGCACCTCCCTGGGGGCTCCAACACAGCTCCAGGCTGTGGAAAATCAGGGAAAGTTCTGTCCTGCTGCTGCCAGAGGGCTGGGACAGCTGGGGAATCATGGGGTGAGGGGAAGGGATAGGGGAAAGGAAAGGAAAGGAAAGGAAAGGAAAGGAAAGGAAAGGAAAGGAAAGGAAAGGAAAGGAAAGGAAAGGAAAGGAAAGGGAAGGGGGGGGGCGGAGGAGAGG
>VYXG01005816.1:38792-56546 GCA_013397235.1 Lanius ludovicianus
GCTGGAAGTGCAGCCCGTTGGGGATGGGGGCTGGAAGTGCAGCCCGTTGGGGATGGGGGCTGGAAGGGGCTGGAAGGGGCTGGAAGGGGCTGGAAGTGCAAAGCGACTCTGCCTGGTGTAGAAAAGCACGAGGTCCTGGTGGAGCTGCACTGGGCAGCCTGAGCCCGGTGCCCACGAGGGAGGTGCTGGTTTTTCCTGCACTCCGAGGATGGGAGGATTTCCCCTTCCCCCCCGAGCTCAGACATCCCATCCGAGGAAGAGCTGAGAACGCAATGAGGATCATCAGCTGCGAGCAGGGGGAGATGTCTGGGGAGAGCTGCTGGCCAATGGCCCAGATCAGCTCGAGCTGCCTCTCCTGGCCCTCAGAATCACAGAATTCCCAGTCCTGGGGTGGTGTCCATCCCCTGGGATGGAGCAGATCCTCTGCAGTGGTGTCCATCCCCTGGGCTGGTGTCCATCCCCTGGGCTGGTGTCCATCCCCTCCTCCACTGAGGATCCTCCTGTGCTTCCTCCTCTGCCAGCCCAGGCTGAGCCCACGGGCACTGGGAGGACCCAATGCTCTTCCCAGGCTGGGAGCAGCTCCTCGGAGCTGTGGGAACTGGGAACAGTGGGAATTTCCTCTGTACCCCACAGTGCCATGGCCCAGGTGGCACAGGAACTGGGGAGGGTGTGGGTGCACCCAGCAACGAGCTCAGGAACCTCTGGGGCTTTCCAGTTGGGTCTGTGGGGCAGCTGGGCTGTGCCCCACAGCGACCCAGGGCTCCCCACGGGACTTTTCCTGCCTGGAATGAGTGAGGGCTGTCAGCAGTGAGGACTTCCTGGAGCAAGGGCAGCCTGTGGAGCACTCAGGAACCCGGCAGAGGCAGATGACTCATGATTTTCAACTCGCATTTCACTTTCAAGCCCTGCAGGAGCTTTTGTTTTCGGTTTCCTTCTGGGCCCTGGCAGCACTGTCCTCCCTTGTGACACAGGACGCTGCAGCGCCGTCACCAACCACCGCCGGCCCCGAGCACCCACGTGAATGCCCAGAAGAGTTCCCTGCCCGTCTCTGCTGAGGTCAAAGTGCCTCAGAACATCCTCCCCAGCTTCCAGAGCTGCTGCCCACACCGCTCCTGCTTTCCAGCTTCCACTCCCCCTTCGTTACAGGAACAGGGAGAACAGGGAAGTGTTGAAGGAGGAGCTGGCACCCAAACCCCCAGAGACAGCCCCGGGCTGCAGGAAATTAAATCTCTCCAGGATTTCAGTCCGGGGTCAAGGGAGGCATTCAGGGAAGCTGCAGGGTCTGATCCACCCTCCGAGGGTCTTGTGGGAGGCTGCAAAGGGTTAAAAGCAGCAGCCAGAACTTTGGATGGGATTTGGCTGCAGCTCCAAGGTGGCACAGGGCTCTAATCTTTAAGGAGCACCTGCCATGCCAAGAGTGAGCCTTCCTGGGACCCTCCAGCCGTCCCCAGTAAAACAAAGACCTCCCCCTCAACTGTTCCTCGTTTCCCCCTCATCTCCTCTTCTTAAAGCTCTCGGACACATTTCCTGGATGTCTCCAAGGCACACTCATCCCTTTTCCCAGCTTTTCTCCAAAGGAAAGTTCCCGAGCCCTGGGTTCAGGGAAGACGGTGGGGGAAGGAGGCAGATCCATGAAGGATCCACAGGAGCAGCTGCAATCCCGATATCCCAGCCCAGCCATGGGGCTCTGAAGTCGCCCCCTGACGTGTTGTGAATGCCAGGAAATCCGTGGAGCATCCCCTGGGACGAGCCTCCCGCAGGATTCCTGTGCCTGATCCATCCCTGCCCGGCCAGCCCGGAGCCAGGGCCGCTCCTCCCCCTGCCCCGGGGCAGCAAACTGGGGAGTTTGCCCACTCTGGGATTTGCCCAGTTTGGGGTTTGCCCACCCAGCACGGCCCCAAGGTGGCCAAAACGACCCTCAGCATCCATCCAGCCAAGGTCGCCCCCAAACCGGTGCCCGTGGCCGGGGATGCCCGGCGGGGACAGCACAGCCACACGCGCCATGCCCGTGTCCAGGTCACAGCCCGGGGTGGCGGAACGGGTGTCCGCCCCTCCTCAGCGTGGTGGGGCGGATGTCACCTGTCCCTCAGCAGGGACAGCTCTGCCACCGATGTCCCCTCCCCTGAACCCCTCGGGCCCTGCGCGCCTGATGCCGGGGGCGACCGTCACCCCCGCGGGGGTGAGACACCCAGCTGGAGAAAATACCGGTAAACGAGGGGAAATGCCCTTTTGGGGGCAGGGAAATTCCCTCCTTGGGGCAGCGACCCGCCCGCAGCGGGACCTCCCCCCCTGGCCCGGGGGTTTCCCGCAGCCCCAGCGGGACCGCTGAGGAAGCAGCGCGCACTTTGTCCCGGGCAGTCCGGGATGCGACCCCCGGCCCTGTCACCACTCCCGCACCCCCGAGCCCCCCGCACCCCGCGGCTCCCGGTGCATTCCTGCCCATCCCTGCCCCGGCCGGGCCCGGCGAACAGGGATAACCCATCCCGGAGGAGTCTGGGGGNCGGCCGCTCCCTTCCTCCCTCCTGCCCGGAGCGCGGCGCGGGCAAAGGAAGAGCGCGGGCCCGCGGAGGAGGAGGGAAAAGAAGAGGAAAAAAAAAATCAAGTAGAAACCCAACCCCACTGACCATAGATGGAGGCGGGCGCCGGGGCCGCGCCGAACTCAGCTCCCTCTAGAGGCACCAACCCCGGTGCAGGGCAGCGCCGAGCGCCGGGAGCTTTTTGGGGGGTTCTGGAGGCTCCTCGGGGGGCTCGGGGGAAGCTGAAGCATCGCCCGGTCTCGGGGCGCTGCGAGGCTCTGGGGGTGCCGGGTGCGAGGTTGGCACCGCACACCCCTTGCCACCCCCGCACCCTCCTTGCCGGGCTCGTCCGGAGATCTTCGGCTCCTCCCTGGCTTCTCCAGAGTTTTTTCGCAGCTTTCCCTTGCGGCTGCACCTTAAATTCGCCCTCTGCCTGTTCCCCGGCCGGGAGCGGCGTTAAAGCCACGATTTGAGAGTTTCTGGTCCCTGGGACAGAATTTGTGTTGACCCACCAGGGAAAAAAAAAGGTCACCGGTGGCAGAGGGAGCTCCCACCGAGCGCCTTCGGGAATTCGAATTCCACCGAGATTTGGGGAAATCCAGCAGCTCGAGGAGAGAGCGAGAGAGATTCAGCCCTGGAGGGTTCAGCAATCTGTCCCAGCTGCTTTTCCTCTCCTCGCTCCTTGGGACGCTGCCAGGGGCGCTGCTGGGGCTGGGAAATGCCAGATAAGCAGAGATTTGGGGCTGGGCAGACGCCTGGCTGCTGCTGATCACATCACGGGGCTGCCCAGTGGCAGGAGCACTCAGAGAGCCCCGCGGGATCTCCTCTGCCCCAGAGCCAGGGATTTTGGAACTCTTTGCTTACTTGGCTGAGCTTTTCCAGGGAGAACTGGCCCTTGGCTGCAGAGGGTGCAGCTCTGGCTCCCTCGGAGGTGGGGGCTTCTGGGGCCGTGGCCTTGGCACGCCCTGCTGAGGGTGGGGCTGCACTGACCGGGGGAAAGCAGCTGGCGGAGGGCGAACAAAAGGATTCCCGCAGCGGCTGAGGGGACTGAGCCAGAGCTGGCCTTCAGGGAGGGATGATCATCATGGGGCGAGGAATCGGCTAATGGGGACTGTGCCCGCCAGGCTGGCAGCGAGGGGTCTGCCTTCCTCCCAGGTGTGCCCACAGAGAAGGTCTCGAATGGGGGTCGGGGTGCCACCAGCGATTTTAATTCTTGGGGTGAGTTTGGGGGGTGAATGTGGCTGTTCGGGCCCGATGTCTCTGACTCTGGGGGACCCCACTGACCCGTGCTGGTGGTGGCTGCCCCTGTGCACAGCCAGGGCGAGTTGTGGCCAGGTTTAAGCTGTCCTGACTCCTGCAGGACGAGTCCTGTGCCTCTGCCCACTCCCTCCCGCCAGTCGGGGCTGCTCGTGGCTGTTCCTCCCCACGATTTCAGATTTAGCATCCCCAGGATCGCCTGGGAGAACTTCTGCAATCACAAATCCCATCTCAACCCTTCCTTCCTGCACCCTTCCACCTCGGATGTGTTGCACAACACCTCTGTGCTCTGGCTGCGGAAAACCAGCTGGGAAAGCGGCACCGAGGAGCCAATTCCCAAGCAATTCCTTGGTGTGAACCACCTCTGCCACAGGCAGCTCTTGCTGTGGTGCATCAATGCCGAAGTTTCCAGCTGGAAAACAGAATTCCTCTAATAACGACTCTGACAGGGCTCCTGCTGCTCCCATGGAGCAGCAAAACGTGTGGAAAATGAATCGTGTGGGATTGCTGGACAATTGTGAGTCCAGAGTTTGTGGGGACTGAGCTGTGGGTGGGCAGCGGGGACTCCTCGTGTCCTCCAAAGGCTGCTGGAGAGGGCTGGAGAGCCCAGAGATAATGGGAAACCGGTTGGAAAGGACCAGCTCTGTATGGGAATGGCCAGTATGGATATCGAGGAATGATGGTGGGAAGGAAGGGTCCAGGAGATCGTTGGAGGAGCGCTGTAAATTCTGCGGGCAGCTCCGCCGAGCAGCCGGCCCGTGCTGCTGCAGAGCCTTTGGGATGTGGAATCAACAATTCCCAGCTGGCTCTGCCGCCCCGGCTTTGTGATCACCGGTGTGAAATGTTCCCAGCTTTCACCAGCTCCTCCTTTCGGCAGCTCCTTTGGTTGGTTAGGAAAAAAAAAAAAATTATTTGCTGGTGGGAATGTGCAGCAGCTGCGGGGATGGAGCCGCTGGATTCGGGATTCTCGTGGCATTTTAGAGCTCACTTGGTGGTGTCTAAATCCGTGCTGGGGATGGGAAAAGGGATGGGAAAGAGGATGGGGAAAGGGAGCTGTGCTCAGCTGCGCATCCCCGGCCGTGGTGTGGTGCCAGCCCGGGGTGAGAACACCCTTCCCGTGGGCAGGGGCTGCGCGCTGCTCCCGGCGCTGCCGCGGGAAGGGATCGGGAGGGCGCAGCTGGGAGGTGGGAGAATCTCCGGTTTGAGCAGCCAGGATGACGCGGCACTTTCAGATGAGGGGGTTTGAGGGTAAAAAAACCCAAACCCCAACCTGCAGCCAAGCGGCTCGTGGGGTCCCGAGCCAAGGCTGAGCACACCCCGGCAGCGGCAGCAGCCGGGGGAAAGTCCGGGGCGGAGCCAAGCTGAGCTCCAGCAGCTCCTCAGGGACACCGCAGCAGCTTTGTCCCGTTGTCACCGCGGCCACAGGGACGCTGTGGGGAAATCCTGCCCTGGCCGAGGCTGCACCCCTGGGAAAACACCCCTGGAACGGTGCCTGAGTGGCCTTGGCTTTGAAATACCTGGAGCTGGCATGGGAGCCTCACTCAGCCACTCCTGGGGGAATGTCTAATTCCCTCATGAGGGAAGGGAGGTGACAGCTTGAGGCAGTCGCTGGGTTTTTTGGGCTTGATTTGATCAGCGGGTGAAGGTGCAGGGCCCCAGAAGCAGAGGTGTCCCAGGGGAGGCTCTGGAGCGGGAGCCGGCAGTGAAGGGCTTCAGATAAGGCTGGTGAGAGGATGTGGAGAGCGGAGGAGCTGCTGAGAAGGGTTCCAGTGCCCTCAGGCCTTGGAAAAGCTGTAGGGATGGAGAAAAACGAGTAAAACTGACCCTGGCACTGCCAAGGCGCTGCCTCAGTCAGAGGCTGTGGCCTCCAAGGGGTGTCCTGGATGCTCTTCCATCCCTCCAGGAGACTTCCCAGTTGAGGAGGGAATAATCTCTGGATGCTGCTGGTCAGCACTGGGCAGCCCTTGGCTTTTGGAACTGCCTGCCTGAGTTTGCCATCGGTGACAGGGGACATCTGCTCCGTGCCATGGAGCTCTGGGCAATAAAGTGGCACAGCAGGGGTGGGGGCAGAGAGAAAGGTTTTTTTCCCAGCTCAGCTGCTGGTATCAGTTACATCAGAACCGAGCTGTTGTACAGAGACACTTTGTCAGCACTGACATCATCTCTTCCCAGGTTTTTTTCCCACTGCAGGCTCCTGCCCTGGGAATTCTGATGGGAAGGGAAGAGGAGCCGCTTCTGAGTGGGGCTGCTGACGGCCCTGCAGACCCCTGGGATGTGGTCAGGAGGTGAGCCTGGAGTGCTGGGGACAGAAATAAACCGCCAGGAGCAGGGTTAGACAGGATTTTAGTAGAAATCCTTCCCTGTGAGGGTGGAGAGGCCCTGGCACAGGATCCAACCTGGCCTTGGATCCCTGGCAGTGTCCCAGGCCAGGCTGGAAGGGGCTTGGAGCAGCCTGGGGCAGCGGAAGGTGTCCCTGCCCACGGCAGGGGTGGCACTGGATGAGCTTTAAGGTCCATTCCAACCCAACCCTTCCGAGGATTCTGTGGTTCCAAATCTCCTCGGAGCACCAGGTGGCACTGTCCGACTTCCCACCGAGCCGAGCTGAGCCGGGCTAACCCGGCTGGGAGACGCAGACACCGCCGGCTCCCAGCTCCGGGCTGCGGGGACCAGGGGACAGGGTGGACAGGACGATGGCACAGCGAGAGATCGGCTCTGCACGGGCCGAAGGGATTTTCCAGGGTTTTTTAGAGGGGTGTGGATTCATCTCCTGCACCCTCAGCAAATCCCAGAATCGCAAAATCCCGCCCAGCAACCCCGTGTTGTTCATCAGGTTTGTCACAGAGTTCCCTCCCGGTTCCCTCCGGGGGTCCCGAGGGGCTCAGGGCACCTTTGCCGTGGTCCCACCGGTGTCCCCACACCGGGCTTGACGCCCCGTGCTGGCTCTGGGCTCTGCAGGGACACAGAACACGAGATTTCAGGCAAAGTGTTTCTCACACGATTTATCAAATTGATTGAAACCCCAGCAGATCCAGGCCTGGTTCCTGTAGCAGCTCCGGGAGCGTGCTGGGCGTTCATCACGCTGTGTCTGTGAGCCCAGAGCGGCCAGCACGGCCAGCTCGTGTTTCCCAGGTGCTGGAAGAGCTGCCAGGCTGTTTAGAACAAAATTCCTGACAAATACACCTTTGCTAAGCTGCTCTATAAACACAGGCAGGCGGGGGAGGCTGTGGGAGGGCTGAAAAATCCACTCAGGTGGGAAATCCAACCCGTCCTGTGCTGGGGGTGAGTCCTGAGGCTCAGAGCTCCTGCCAGGAGCTTGGGAAAGCTCCCAGATCCTGCACTCACTGCACAACACTGAGTGCAGAGGAAGGAAGCTTGGGACAAGCTTGGAGGGTCCTGCAGGTCTGTGGTGATATGGCCAAGGAGCATCTCGGTGTCTGGGCGGATTCTGTCTGGGAGGACACGCTGGGAATGCCATTCCAATCCCATTTTCCTTGCCATGCCCATCCCTGATGTCTCTCTCTCTCTCCCCACGGGGTTTCCTGAGGGTGGATGGGGCAGCAGAAGCTTTTGGCTGCTTTGGCAGAAGCTGGGCACGGCCACGAGCAGGTGGAGCCCCTGGAGAGGGTTGAGGTGAGTGTGGGAGGGGAGAGCACCACTGGAGCTGTGACCTGGGACATCTCTCTGGGCACTGTGTTGTCACCACGGTGTGTCCTGGTCACAGCTGCATTTCTGCCTCTCCCACCAACTCATCGTGGCACCACCTGGGCCAATGCGCTCAAAATTGCACTGTCGGCTCCATAAATCCCTCTTAGAAAAGCTGGGGCCTTCTGCAGACAAACCCAGCACGTTTCAGTGAAATGAGCCCAGTTTGGAGTCCCCCCTGTGTTGGCTCAGCACTCCCTGCCTCAGTTTCCCCCTTCCCCTGAGGGGTTGCACAGCAGATCCTCCCCTCCAGAGCTCCCCGTGGGTCAGTGCCAGACTTGGAAACGCCCCTGAATTTCAGGCTGCCGGGGGCTTTGGGCAGGATCGGCCCCCTGGCTGTGGAAACCCTCCCTGGGGAGGTCCCGAGCCTGGCTGCCCTCAGCCGCCAGCACGGCAGGCAGGGACAGCCCGGGAGAGAGGAAAAAGCGACTTCCTCCCCTCCATGTGCGGGAAGAGCCCGTCTGGAGGTGGGGAGGGGGCTCTGTGCCCCACTTGTGCCTGGGGGCACCTCAGCTCCCGGCTTCTCCCTCCTGCAGGCGCCAGACGCGTTCTCGTGTCTGCAGTCGCTGCATCCGGGGCTGGGAAGCTCCCCCAAAACAGCGGGAAGCGGATCCCGGGCTCTCCGGGCGCTTCACCGAGTGATTGCCCCTCCGTGTCCGGCTCCGCAGCCTCCTCGCTCGGCGGTGCGCGGGCAGGGCAGGCTCGGAGCGCTTTGGAAAGCACCCGGAGTTCCGGGGATGCTCCTCCGTGTGACCCCTCCGGCCCAGGGCCGCACAGAGGCCCCTTTCAGCCCCGGGGTGTCTGTGATGAGCAGGTCCCGGTTCACAGCGCGGGCAGATAAAAGCAGGGACACGCCTGGCGCGGCTCCCGGAGCCGCAGCCGCTGGGAATTGCTGGTGTCCGGCTTGTCCCAGCAGCGAAAGGGGCTGGAGGCCGGCGGGGTGCCAGCGGCTGGGCGTCCCTGCNCTTCGGCTCGGCCCGAAGAGCTCCTCACCTCCAGCTCCTGCCTTTCCTATTCCCTCGGCTTAACAAAAATACCACATTTTCCTTTTTGCTTTCCCCTTCCCCACTGCTGGGGAAGGGCCCTTGAGTCTCCCCCTGCCTCGACTGCTGCAGCCTGGCTTTGGTTGGAATTTTTTACTAATTTTTTTTTTTTTTTTTAGATGAAACATTTAGTGTGACTAAAACGTTCTCACTTCTCCCTCTTGATTATTCCCTTTTCCTCATTAAACAGCTCTGTGTTGAATTATTTTTCCTCCTCTCCCAACTCTTCCTCCCTCCAGCTTTTTATTATTTATTTGCTGTGGCTTTTAAGGGCTTTATTCATTCATTTCATGGTAAGAAGAGGCCTCTGCCTCTGTGTCCCCACACTGCAAAAAGATCAGTGGGACCAGCATGGCTGCGGGTGACCTCCATCCCCTGGGGTTAAAGCCTTACAGAGATTTGGGAGAGGGGTTGGTTTCTGTGGGCTGGAGAAGCTGTGGCTGCCCCATCCCTGGAAGTGTCCAAGGCCAGGTTGGACGGGGCTTGGAGCAACGAGGGATGGTGCAAGGTGTCCCTGCCCATGGCAGGGGGTGCAACAAGCTGGTTTTGGGGTCCCTCCCAATCCAAACCTTCATGGGACACCCCTTCCCTTCCCTTCCCTTGGGGTGCAGAAGGAGCTTCCCGTCCGCACATCCTCGCCCCAGCCGTGCCCTTCCCCGCCGGGCAGCGCCGGGCGCTGGAAGCGGGGACCTCAGAGCATTCCCAGCGCCGCGGTCACGGGCCGGAGGAGCTGCTGGCAGCGCGGCTCCTGCTAATCTGGGAATTGTATGCCAGGAAGCGCACACCCAGCCGACCTGCCGGGACAAAGCCTGCGCTCAACGCTCCAGCGCTCCCCGGGCTTCCCCCTGAGCGCCCCAGGGCTGCTCTGGAGCGCTCCCGGCGCCTCGCTGGGTCCCTCCCCGCACCCACCCGGGGGTTGGGCACCTGCTCCAGGTGGGGACAGGGTCTGATGTTCCCTGAGCTGCTGGCACAGCGTGGGATGCTCTCCCAGCCGCCTCGTGCTCCTGCCCATCCCTGGGGAACGTCACAAAACGGGGGTGTAGCACCCAAACTGCCCTGGCCAGCCTGAAAGCAGGGCCGTGATCATCCCTGATCACCCTCAGGGTGTTTAATCCAGACCCTGACAAATTCACGCTGCCATTTTTATTTTCCTGCCGGTGTGGTTTAGCAGAGCTGCCCTGGCAACAGCCCCTTCCCGTGATGCCTTCCCAGGTACCAAAACTCTCCGTCCTTGACACATCCTTAGAAGCCTTGAGCTCCAAATAGACTCCACCGCTGTGCAAACCCGCCCGAGATTTCCCGAAGCCAAGGGCCATAGAAAATGCAGGGTGTTATTATTAGCAACGGGCCTCTGCCAGGGCAAGTGTCAAACACCACGGAGGTGTCGGGGAGGAAGGGTCTGACCCGGCTGAGTCACTGAGGGCAGCTCCTTTCGGGGTTCTGGGCACTTCTGAGGGAAGCAGCTGGTGTCATCTGCTGAGAGAAGCCTGGAAGGGCAGCCAGGCCTTCCCACAGTGTCACCGTGCTCCTTGTCCCCGTGGGAAGCTGAGATGCCTTGGCCAGGCCGTGCTCGGGGAGCTGCTGTGCCCTCTGAGGTCACTTGTCACCTTCATGTGACGCTGCCACATCCTGCTGGCGGTATTTTAGGGCGGGTGTTTACAAAGAGCGCATGGTGCGAGAGCAGGGGGAGCTGCTCGTGGGCTGTGCGGGCTGCAAAGCCTCCATCAGCTTCCCCCACGCCGATGGAAAATGAGGATCCAGCGCTGGAGCGCTCTTCCAGCTGCGGAGGTGGATGGGCTGGTGGGGCAGCTCCACCCCACTTCCATCACCCTGAGCCACACGGGCTCGTCCCGCTCATTCTGCGCCTCACAAAGCCCTGCTCGTGGCCTCCTCCGGGCAGGATGCTGCATCAACATGGAGGGAAAGAAACGCCTGGAATGACGGCCAGGCGGAGATTCGCAGGGCTCATGAAGCTGCTGTAAAGTTGCATTACAAATGTGAGCCACTCGGATATTCCAGTGATCCGAGCCAGCAGAAGAGAAGATTTTAAATGAAATATTCATGGGGATCCTCAGCCCGTGGAAGTGATAGAGCTCTGCTGCCTTCTGTGGACTCACACTAATTTATTTTTTATTATGACCCATTTGTAGGATGTTGGGGCTGGGAGGCTCCAGGCGGTCGCCTCCAGCTTCAGATCCTGGTTTTTTTTTTTTCAGGTGCTCTAAAAGCATGGAACAGCTCCACAATCTGTGCCCCAAATTTGAAACCACTAAGGATGTAGCCTGGTATTTCTGACACACCAAACCTGACACAGGCAGCAGCTCCTCCCCGCCCTGGCAGCTCAGACAGGCCACGGTGTCCCCTCTGTGCCACTGGCACTGCCCTGGCTGAGGAAGGCACTGTCATCAAACTGACAAAGGGCACTCACAGCCCTGGACCAGATGGGAGAAATATTTGCCAAAGAAAGGCTCTATTTTCAAGGAAATCCTCTGACTTTCTGCCTTGAAGAGAGAAATGATTCAAGCTCTGGCGCAGGCGGCCGAGCAGCCGTGGGTAGGAAATTCTCCTGTCATGGGCTGAGCGGTTCTGCCACAGCTGCAGTGGGAACTGGGGCTGCTTTTCCAGGCAGGTATCATTCCTGCTTTACATTTGGGAATGGGTTTAATCTCTTTTTAGGCTTCAGATGCACATATTTCATCCCTGGAAGTGTTCCAGGGGGGGTTGGACAGGGCTTGGAGCAAGCTGGACTAGTGGAAGGTGTCCTGCCCGTGGCAAGGGCTGGAACTGGGGGATCTTTAAGGTCTGTCCTAGAAAACTTCCAGAGATGGGGCACCCCCAGCTGCTGCATCCACACGGCCACCCCTGCTCAGCACAGCAAACAGCTCTGGGGTCTGCTGCTGGGATATGAGGCACACTACGATGTCACCCATCATTGTTAAACCCCGCAAAACAAAACACTTGTGCGGTTCCCTTTTCTTTCTTTCCCAGCTGTAAATTCTCCCCAGCTCTGGCTCTTCCCCCTCTGCCCGTGCCTGTCCTGGTTTATGGCGCTGTCACCAGCTCCCGATTGATTTCCATGCGAAGCCAATGAAGAGTCGCTCCCACCCCGCGCTGTCCCCGTGTCCCTTGTCCCGGCCGGCGTGACTCAGACCAACATGACTAACTCTTCCCTCTCCGACAAACAGGGATGTGGGGCTTTGTTCAGCGCCTTTCTCCGCGCTGCTGGAAGCTGCCGAAGAACCGCCCTGGCACGGCGTGACTCATCCCGAGGAGGTGATGTCCGGCTGCCCCAGCGCTGCTGCCGCGCCGAGCGTGCCCCGGGAGCGGGGCTGGAGCGGGGCAGCTTCTCCTGCGCCCATCGCACCCCGCACCGGGAACGGGATGGGGCCGGTGCCTTGAAATCAGATCCCAGGCTGCACCCAGCCCATCCTCCCCGGGGCTGTGGGGGTTGTTTCCTTCCCAGCGGGGCTTGGACACGCTGGGAGGGTTTATCCTCCGCTGCTGGGGTTTGCAGCCAGCCTCTGCTCACCCGCCAGCACGATGGGGTGGGCTTGGCACCGAGGATTTCCCTCAGCTGGGCTTGGCACCGAGGATTCCCCTCAGCTGGGCTTGGAAGTAAGGATTTGCCTCCCCTGGGAGGAACAGCCGCCCCCCTGAGGGTGGAACCACGTCTGCTGAGGCTTTGTTACCCCGCACCCAGTGCCCACTCTGAGGTGATGGAATATAAACACAGCAGGAATCATGTGGAAGGAATTGCTGCCTCTGAGGGTGGGGAGGCCCTGGCACAGGGTGCCCTGAGAAGCTATGGCTGCCCCTGGATCCCTGGAAGTGTCCAAGGTGGGGTTGGACGGGGCTTGGAGTACCCTGGGACAGTGCAAGGTGTCCCTGCCCGTGGCAGGGGTGGCACTGGATGATCTTTAAGATCCTCCTAACCCAAACCATTCCATGCTCCTCTAACAGCAGGATGTGCAGGGTGCCCAGGGCACTCCTGGCTCGGCTGGGCTGGGTTGGGGGCACAGCCGGGCATGGGGTCCTTTCCAGCTTTGCCTGGAGCATCTCCGGTGACATCCAAGTGGTTACAGCCTGGCAGCCCCTTCCCTCCCACCTGGAGCAGCCCAGGCAGGGTGTGCACACCCTGTGCCGAGGGGAGCAGCCTCTGCCTGTTCCCCCACCCCTCGGGGACGTGCCCAGTGTGACAGAGGCCGTGGCCTGGCCCTGCCGGGGAGTCAACAGGCCCTGGGCCACTCTCTTGCCAGCCTGTCACTCAGCAGGAAGGAAGGCGTGTGGTTTGCTCAGCGAGGGCTGTAATTAGGCTGATTGGCACTAACTTGCCTCAAAACGTCGGGGAGGAGGGGAGAAACTGCAGCTCAGCCATTTTATGTGGGATTTTACTGGGAGAAATGGAGTCAGGATGTGGCTGCGGTGGGACCTGGCTCCTCTGTGCTCTGTCCCTTCTCTCCGTGGCTTTCCCGTGAGCCCTTTCAGACCTGGCCACCCCCAAGAGGAGCTGCAGTGTTGTGCTCCTGCTTAAAATCAGCCTGGCACAGCATCCCCAAAGCCCAGCTCGGGCTGGGATGGAGCTGAGCCGGCCCTGGTGCTGGCAGGGCAGCGTGGGCTCGGTGCCCGGGCTGGAGCCGGAGCGCGTTTCCTGCCCGCTCCGATAAGATGTGCCTTCATTCACGGCTGTGTGCTGACCACAGGCCACATGAGAGGGCCGGCGTGGCCACTTGGGAGCAGAGGAAATGCAGCTTGGCCTGGAAATCCATCACCAAGGAGCTGCTGGGAGGAGAGGCCAGGCCTGGCTGCTGGAGCTGGGGTGGTGGTGGAGCCTTTTGGGTTCCTTCAGGGGCCAGGTACGCGGTGGGATCTGATTCCAGCGCTGCTCGAGGACACTCTGGAGCTGCTGGATGCTTGGAAAATCTGCCCTTTAGGCACAGAACCCCAGACTGGTTTGGGCTGGGAGGGAGCTTAAAGTTCATCCCATTCCCTCTGTCCCATGGGCAGGGACACCTTCCACTCGTCCAGGCTGCTCCAAGGCCTGTCCAGCACTGATGGGACCAGTCTGGTCTGGGTCCTGCCCCGATGTGCAGAAGGGAGAAGCACTTGGGTGAATAAAGGAGGCTTTTCCAGGGGTATAAACGGTGTGAGGTCGAGCCAGTGAGGCCATTGTTGATGCTCCCACATGGGCACAATTATAACGGGCAAAAAGCAGCCGATTTGGGGCCCAGCTGTGGAGGATTTTGAAGGTGGCTGTACATAGGTGACACCTGAGGTGCAGGGCAGGGGGTGGCTGGTGAGCCAGGAGGGCTGGGCAGTGCAGAACCTCTTGGGCAGCTCACAGAAAGGATGGGGAATGAGGAACGGGGCTCTTCCCTCGCCCATTCTGCCTCCCCAGCCCGGGCTGAGGGTACAGCTGGCAGCCCCAGCCCCTGCTCCACCCCCTAATTAACCCCTGTTTGCTTATTAGGGAAGTTACAAGCCTGTGCAAACACTTCCATTTGCTTTTGATAAAACCAAGGGAGAAGAAACCCCTGCCCGTGAGGTGTGGCCGGGCCCCACAGGCTCCTCCCAGGGGTCTGGGGCTACCGAGGGCCACCTGCCAAGGCCAGGCATCCCTCCCTGCCCCAGCAGAGCCCCTTGTCACCCGCTGGCCGTCCCCAACCCCGCTGCTCCCACACAGCCTCAGCGTTTGTCCCAAACTTGGCCCAGGGTCGCTAACGGCAACTGCTAATTGTTCTCGCGCTCTGTACTATATTTAATTCCCCACTATTATTTTTTCCCCTTTTAATCATAAAAAGCCTAAATTTCCCTCGGGGAAGGTTATTGGCTCAAGTGTGGAAATATACCTGTGCCTTGCATGGCGCTGGGCCACCGGGGCTTTGGCTGTATTTTTAAATCCAAGTACAAAGTGTCTTCCACGCCAGCGTCGTTTAACCCTTCCTGGGAGGGAGGAAGGGAGCAGGGGGGGCCTTTCTTCCCTTTTTCTCAGCTGCTGCTTGGAGCAGGATGGGTTTGGATGTGTGGACAAGGAGCAAGTGTGGGATTTGAAGAATTTGCCCTCTTTTCCTCCAGCTGCTCCTCTGGTTTTCCCTGTCCCAGACCCATGAGGGCATCACGAGGTGGGCCCGAGCATCGTCCCCTTCCCAGGCCGCCTCCTGCCAGCCCTGCAGGTGCAGGGAGGGGAGGGCTCAGGTGCTCCGAGGTAACCCTCAGCCTCAACACCTTTGAGGATGTGGGCCAAAGTCATCCAGTCTGAGAGCTATTTCGGGGGAGCGCGGCTGCTCCCGCGGGAGCCCTGGCACAGCCGCCGCCGGAGCCGGCCGGGGCACAGATGGGACAGGCAGGGGGGAGCTGCTCCCGTCTCCAGCGTTAATGAAGTCACCCGAGGGGGCTCAGCTCTTCCCCCACAGCCCTTGGGGCACCTTTCAAGCGGCTGCTGCAGGGGGAGGTTTGGGTTTGCAGCCCAGAGCAGATTTGGGGGCTCACCCTCATCCCCACAGATCTTCCGTGCCAAAGGAAGGGTTTTGTTCAGGGGTAGCTGCTGTGGGCTGTGAAACCCTCACTCAGGAGGAGAAATGGGATTGAAACAACCCTTTCTTTGGCCTGGGGTTGGTCCTGCCCCCAGGCTGCTGCTCTCTGGGGTGGGAGGACAGGGCAGCATCGTGAAAGGCTCCACACAGGCTTTGTGCTGGGTCTGGGGGCAGCAGCGGGGTCAGACAGCACCCAGAGCCAGCAGGGTGAGGGACAAACTCCACTCCTGGCTCAGGAACCCCCCTCCTCTGGCTGACCCTCAGCAGAGCCCTCTTGCTCCCTGCTCTGCTCGGCACAAGGGACCGAGTGTCTCCCTCCCTCCTCCTCCAACAAAGGCAGCCTCAGTTATTTTTCTCCTTCTGCTTCCAAGCGGTTTCACCCTTGAGCTGCCGGCCTTGATTTGGGATTCCCGAGGAGAACAGAAGCTGGAGGAGGCCCTGGCAGGGTGCTGGGATGCTGTGTGGGCACCCACCTGCCCTAACCAGCCCCCACACCCGCTCCATCCCTTCCATCTGCCATGGATTTGCTCCCAAGGCATCCGGACAAGCTCGAGCTCCGAGCTGAGCGTTGAGGGGAGGCTACAAGCCTGTGTTCTGGGAACACAGCCCCATCCCTGCGCAGGGAACGCTCCCTGCCAGGCTCCCCGCGGGAAGGGTGGGCAGGTGAGGGGAGCTTTGCCAAGGGAGCATCCCGCGGGCAGGGCGGGGGCCTGGGGCAGGGAGGGGACCCTGCAGCCTTCAAAGGAGCAATTTCAGCATGGGAAAGGAATGTGGCTCTCGGCCCTGCCAGGGATGGGACGGGATGGGATGGAGGCTGTGCCTCAGGAACAGGGATGATTTCTGCTGGCCTGGCTCACTGGCAGCCTCCTCGCAGCCGCTTCCTCTCCGGGAGGCAGAAACTCCCAGTTTTTATTTATCACACGGCTTAAAGTAGGGGGTAAGGAAGGAAATGTTCTTATTTTTCACTCCTCTGTCTCCCCGGGGCCTGGGCCAGTGCTGGCATGGCAAGGTGGCCATCAGGTGCATCTCCGTGGCCAGGGCACCCCCTCACCTGAGCACTGCAGGCTGCTGGCAGCTCCCCACGGGCTCTGAGCCCATGCACGGGGTGTCCCTGCAGGCTGGGAGTGTCCGAGGGATCCTGTGCAGAGTGGGGACACCCAGGGTGGGCCGGGTGATGGCTCAGTGTGGGCACAGCCACGCTGAGGGCAGCTGAGAGCAGCTGAGCCTCAGGACAAATGCATTTTCCTCTCCTTGAGGCCACCTGCCCGTGCTGCTGCTTGTGCAGGGACAAACCTTGGTGGCCTTTTGGGGGTCCCTGTTTGTGCCCAGCACAGGGACAGAGCTGCCACATCCCAGAGCTGGAGGATGGGGAGGGTTTCATCCATCCCAGCTCCATCCAGG
The DNA here is from genome assembly GCA_013397235.1 of Lanius ludovicianus. Taxonomy (NCBI): domain Eukaryota; kingdom Metazoa; phylum Chordata; class Aves; order Passeriformes; family Laniidae; genus Lanius; species Lanius ludovicianus. The sequence continues at coordinate 55,242 of VYXG01005816.1, forward strand.
CAGCATTTGGGGATGTGATGTCACCGTTCCCAGGGTTTAGAATGGGCAGGGGGGCACCCCCGGAATATTTTATGTTCCCCACCCTTGGCTGAGCTGCGACATTCAGCCCTGAGCACGGGCTGGGCACTGGCACCACTCTGGTGGTGCCATGGGTGGGATGGAGACTTCCAGAGGCTCCGTCCTGCTGTTCCCAGTCCTCCCGAGCAGCAGAAACCAGGCCAGACGCCGGTTTGTTCAGTGCCATGGGGAGTTTTGCACTCCCAGAGGGCTTTCCTTGCCCAGCCATGCCTGGTGAGGCTGGCGGCACTGGCATGGCACAACCACGGTGCCCCTCAGCTGAGGCACTGCTCGTGTCTGTGCTCAGAGCAGCTGATCCGGGCACGAAGTTTTGGTCTTTGGTTCCTTGGGGCTTTCCTTGAACTCCTGTTGTGAAACCTTCATTTGCTTCTAAAAGCAGCAAGTTGTTTTTTTTTTTTTCCTCATGATCTTCTCTTTTCCCCCCTCTGTTGCCCTGAGATAAAGGCTTCTAAATTTGTCCTGTGCTGAAAACGCAGCTAATCCTGATGGACCTGAATTCGCATCTCCCCCCCAGAGGAATTGCACTAATTTTTTTTCCCCTTTGTTCTGCCAGGGGACCTGTCCGTTTCCTAGTGGAAAAAAAAAAAATCACTATTTAGGGCAAGGTTTATATTCCCAAAACCTGTGTTTGTTTGCGAGAAAAGAGGACAGGAGGGAAATAAATGAGAAAAGCATCATGCTGCTTTTTTTTCTTTTTTTTTTTTCCCTTCCGATATAGTTTTTACAGCAGGCAAATTTTAATTAAAGTGAGGAACTGGGTCATTTGTGCTGTCCAGAAGATGCTCTGAGGACATGGTCCTTTCCCACCAGTGTTAATTTGGGAGCCCACGGCAGCCGGCCCAGCCTGGCGGTGTTGGGAAGGCTCCTTAAAGTGTGCAGGAACAGGGTGGGCTCTGGAGGAGGGGGTGGGGGCCTCTCCTTGCTGCCCGCAGCTCCTGGCGCTGATGGAGGGGTTGGATGTGGCGTTTTGGGGTGCTGGGTGGGCCCTGTGCCACTCTCAGGGCTGGGCTGTCCCCGTGGCGGGGGGTGCAGGGAGGGTGTGGCAGCGCCGTGGGGACAGGAGGGGACGGCGCTGGTGAGAGGCGCAGCAGGTGCGAGCTGGCCCTGCTGGCAGGAGCCACCTGGGCTTCAGGAAGCCGCAAGAGCTCGCCTGGGGCAGAAAAATCCACCGAGAGCCGCCTTGTCCTCAGCTGGGGCTCTCCCTGCTCGGGGATCCCGCGAAGGGAC